>JAVJIX010000062.1:1215000-1235000 GCA_036785185.1 Paratrypauchen microcephalus | reverse complement strand
GGAACAGAACATTTTGAGCTTTGAAGATGTAGACATAAAGGATTATTCAAACTTATGTTAATGAAACAAAACACAAGTCCAGTTTTTGATGAGGTAACATTATAACGTGACTAAAAGCTCACAGCAATCAATTTTGTGTAATATAAGTATTTTAACTTATGTTTTTAATTGAACTAAAACAAAACAAAAACATGCATTCAACTGATTACTGGGGCTTGCCTCTTCACAGATCTGACCTGTAATTAATAATAATAAAAAAATGCATGATTTGTTTAAGATAAGATAAGATAAGATAAGCCTTTATTGATCTCACACAGGAGAAATTTACTCACCACAGTAGCTCCAGGACATTTGGACAAGAGGGAAAAAGTGCATGCAGGCAGGGAGGGGATAAAGTAAGTAATAAATAATACAAATAGTAATACGTAATAATAATAATAATGGAAAAAAGTAATAATGATAATAGTAACAACAAGCATCAACATGAAAAAGGAGGATATTGCACGTCTGGCCTATATGTTAGAATTATACAGTCTGAGTTTAGTAATTTATTATAGCCTATTGCATTGTGCATATAAGTTTGCACATATAACCAAATTGAAATAAATTATTGATTTATTGATATATTGATTTAAATATATCAATAAAACACCCCTCACACCGCCTCTTCAGCCTCCTGCCCTCCAGGAGAAGGTACCGGAGTCTCCGGGCCCACTCCACCAGACTGTCAAACAGCTTCATCCACCAGACTGTCAAACAGCTTCATCCACCAGACTGTCAAACAGCTTCATCCACCAGACTGTCAGGAAGATGAACTGTCACCTTACCCGTCTCCCACTCCCCCAATAAGAGACATATCACTCTAAACACTTTAAAAACTGCTGCTAAGAAATTACGACTGTCACACATTTACTACTGAAATTACTACTGTTGCACATTTATTTTTATCTTTATTTTTCAATGCTCATTCTATTGCACATTTTGATGCACACTGCACATTTTTGGACATCTGTAAATAGGTATTTATTCCTTGCAGTGCTCTTAGATTTTTGTCCTTAGATAGTCTTTATATTGTATTTTGTACACTGTACACTTTTTGCACTGCTTGGCAAAACGGAATTTCGATTCTCTGTATGTTGAACACAAAATGGCAAATTGACAATAAAGCTGACTTTGACTTTTTGCTTGACTTTGACTGAAAGGAAAAGTAACGTTTTTTTTACAATCTGAGCCTTCTTTCGGCAATAAAACAAGTAGTTTTACTCACCCATAGCAGTTTGGTGTCAATTGGAGCAGTATCACAGAACTTATGTTGAGCCGTTCTGTTCTACTAATGATCCCGTATCCGTTAGCGTGAGCGCTCGGGGCATTACTTTGCGCTCTCCAAATAACACAAACTTTAGCACTTTTCAAATCACAGAAGATCGCCGTGTCAGGGTAGACTTTTAGTGGATTCCAAAACGGCCTGAAACCCGATATGCAGCTATAGTTTCATTTGATGACGTCATCAGAGAGGACAGTACGCATGCGTGAACTCAGCTGTTTTGTAAACACCGCTAGTCCGAAAGAAGCTAACACCGCTCTGAACTTTACTTTTCTTTTGCGATATCGGTTTTCAGGCCATTTTGGAATCTACTAAAAGTCTACCCTGACACAGCGATCTTCTGTGATTTGAAAAGTGCTAAAGTTTGTGTTATTTGGACACCGCAAAGTAATGCCCCGAGCACTCACGCTAACGGATACGGGATCATTAGTAGAACAGAACGGCTCAACATAAGTTCTGCGATACTGCTCCAATTGACACCAAACTGCTATGGGTGAGTAAAACTACTTGTTTTATAGCCGAAAGAAGGCTCAGATTGTAAAAAAACGTTAATTTTCCTTTAAAAGAATCTTCACAAATCATGAACCTAATTTTCATATAGTGACAAGGTCCATTAGGTTATTTCAGTGTACTTCTCAACCCACAACATTCTGACAATTGATTTGCACATACTAGTTAGTTATTTTATTATTATCATCACTTTATTTATTGCTATTTTAGTAATGTTATTATTAGGTTCTATTGATTTTATGTGCAGCACTTTGTAAACTGTCTCTGTAAACTGTAAACTGTAAAATGTGCTATAGAAATAAAGTTGGATTGGCTTGGACATACTATACATGGATTATAGAGTGATACAACATTTGCACTGTTGCCATAGCACTTTCAGAGCTGAATATAATTCTATGAATATTCAAAATCAAAACATTCTCAAAAGTCGTCTATAAGTTGAAATTCATGAATTGTAGCGCTGTCTATGGCTGTGTGATGTCATCTGAAACCCAGGAATATAAGGTTAACATTATTCATTAAATATTATTCTATTATGCAGGATTTTACTGCCTAATGGTGAGCAGCTGTGCTCTGGTGTTACTGTAAAATTCACTGTAAAAATAGCACTTAGTCATATTTTTGTCCACGGGAGCCCGACTTCATGACTTCAGCTCGTCCGTGACACTCTCCGTCAGCAGCCAATCCCACGCCCCATTATTCCTGTATAGCACTGCTTTCTATTTCGTCACAACTCTCTCCTCACCTCTTTTCTCCCCTCTTTCCTCGCTCTCCTTTTTCCCTTTTTTTTGAATACTGTAATTTTCGCCGGCGGCACTTAACTGACTCCTATGTTGTACGGCTAAGGTCAAAACAGACAATGACCCATAGATTTCAAACGGCGCTGTATGCGGGCCTCGAGATTGTTTTACGGTAACTCATGTCCTGGGTCAAATGACTGAATTATTAATGGAAGTGCAATAACAATCTTGCGTGTTGTGTGTTGTCTATGCCAAATCCGTGTTTCCGTGATATTCCTAGCCCCCCACCTCCACGCCTAATACTTACCATGTTACAATCCAATAACGCAGACTAGGCAAAAGTAGATTCACCCCCCTTTCTGCCTTTCTGCTCGCCGTCTATTGTTTCGTGAGGCTGGGAGCATCTACAGCCCTCTCAGTGGAGACTATTACAGACTGAGTACAAGCGTATCGACTACAGGGCTCTGACAAACCCAAGGACAAAGCAATATATTTTCATCAAAACAGTCATGCTAAAGTAATTCCCATCATTGGGCTGTGTAGGGAATAATTCACTAAACTGTTGGGGAAATTTGTGCGTGTCTGTGTGTGTGCGTGTGTGTGTGTGTGTGTGTGTGTGTGCGTGTGTGTGTGTGCGGAGACTGCAGTAGGAAAGACTAAAGGAATTCAAGGCAGATGACGGCAAATAATAAGGAAATTTGTGGTTTCCAGCTTTCGGTCTTTTTTCCCCACTCAAAAGATAATATTTTGTTTTGAAGGTCTCTTGACTCTTGTGAGATTTAAGCCACGTTAGAATATCGTTACCTCCTCAAAAACATACCTGAAGCTGTGTTTTGTTTCATTCACACATGTTTCAGTATCCATTTTATTATTGTAGGCAATTTCAGGGCTGAAATTATCCAAATGATTCTAGTGGAGGTGTCTAGAGTTTAAAAACACAGTGGAGCACTTCCGATATTACCACATGACATGAGTGTTTTCCAATTAAAAGAAGAACTCAGCCTAAATATGCAGGGTTTGTGTGTTAAACATGTGTGTATTAAAGGTCCCATGGCATGAAATTTTCACTTTCTGAGGTTTTTGAACGTTAATGTGAGCTCCCCTACCCTGTTTAGCCCCCCCCCCATGGTTAAAAGTTGTGAAATGTCTAAACTGAGCATTTGCGATCCTTTTCTGCGTTACAAAAAATCAGAGCTCAAACGGGCGATTTTGAACAAGGCACCTTATTGACGTCAGATCGAAAAAAGAAATGCAAATGCAGTTCCACCCCCGTCTGTCTGTACTCAGCGTCTCTGTAAATCACGCCCAGAGAGTTTGGACTGCGAATGCGCTAGGCAATGTGAAATGTGTTTTTTTATTTGCCTGGAGGCACGTCCGAGTGTTTCTAGGCTCGGAAGTCCTTTATCTGAGCCTCTGGACCTTTGAACAGCAGTGGTTTAATTTTATTTTCTGTGGAAATGTGTTTATTTTTCAATGGAACTCTTCAAATCTCTCCCCCCGTGCAAAAACACGGAAATGGATCAGCTGAGAGCTAGAGCAGAGAGCGGAGAGTTTGGCCACGCCCCCACCCTCTACTATAGGCCAGCTCTTTTCTCCTCATTTGCATTCAAGCAACAACGCCCAGAATAAAGAGTTTGAGAGAGATATTTATGACTCTTTCTCATCTTATCTCTGTTTCTCATGCACTGGGTGTTGATTTTGAAGAAGGATTCATTTACAGTATTAGGGAACCATTAAGGAGCCATGTAAAAGCATCAAGAAGTACCATGTCATGGGATCTTTAAGAAAAACACAACTCCAGGTATGTTTACGTTTAAACAACGTTCTAACATGTTTACTACTTCCCTATTTTTGAGAAAGTACTATTTCAATATTTCCAAGTAGTGTTTCCATGTGCTGCGCTCATGCCTACTCCATGTTAGTGCGAATACTCTGAATGAGGGAGAGAAAGAGACTAATTATCTGCTGGTCAAAGTCGAAATGCCCAATCCTGCGTGAGCTTGTTGGAAGAGTGAATTAAACCCCTGACAAATAAATCAATTGTAATTTTAGCGAGTCTTGATTTAATTTACAGATTGCAATTCCCCTCCTCACCTCTTTCTGACTTGCATGTTTTCAAAGTCCATGAGCCCCTACGGAAGCCTTGCAGGGGCAAAATGCAGTGGAGTGAAGGAGCTGTTTGGTGGCCGGTCAGATAACGAGTTCATTAAAAGCAGACTCCATTTAATTCTGTCACTGTTTATTTTTTCACATTTGGATAGTTGCATGGAAACAGGGCTGTCTAGTATTTCTAGCATTTTTTTTTTCTTCTTTTTTATTCCAGGAAATTTCCAAAAATAATTTTTAAAAAAAGTTGCAGCTGCAGTGAATATTGTGACAGTTTTGATTTCTTTGGTCCAATTTCATAAAGTTTCATAATACACAAAATATTTCTTTTCAAGAAAGCTGATTACATCAAAGATAAAGGTGCACTGTGTAACTTTTCTAGTGGAGGCGGATCCTCCACTAGAACAGTTACAAAATACTTGTCTCCATATTGCTGTTATTTGTCTGGAATGTTTCACAGTATGGTGTTAAACCTTTCTACCAAACCAGCCCAAGTTACGGGTCAGATCTGTGGAGAGGCCACCCCGCTCACAGCCAGAATGCATGTCTTTCTAGGTATTTTTGAGCTATAAACCCATCTGTAACGGAATAAATATAAGATGGAGCTGTTAAATGTCATACTGTGGATCATACCAGGCAACACTCAAAAAATATTTCCTTGGATTTAATTAAAAAAGTTGCGTCAAATGGGTCCACGAAACTGTGTTACAGCTTCTATGATATTATGTTCTTTAAAATGAGCTCAATACGGGTTAATACAAAGAAACTCTTTTGATTTCATCGTCAAAATTAGACACATTAAGTATTTTTAAATGATAAGCGTTATTTAATGCCAACAATATCCATGTTTCACTTTTTTGAGTGAAAGCAATGGCCTATCCATAGAAACAAGCAGGTGATGGAACCCCAACCAGAAAGTTACACAGTGCACCTTTAAAGGGACAGTGTGTAAGATTTTTACCCGTTAATTACTGAAATTGAAGATACCCATTCAAAAATACATTGTTTTCCAAGCCTTTTCACTTCCATCATGAAATCAAAGTATTATTTTGGACTTAGATATAGTCACATAAAAGGGGGATCTTCCCCATGCAGAGGCAGCCATTTTGAATACGAGAGCCGCAGAAGGACATTTGGGCTCCGCCTTCGCCTTCGGCAAGAGCTCGTGGTAGCACCGGAGGCAAAGCAGCAGGCGGCTCCGGCGCGCTGCGCAAGAGAGAAGGAGAGAAGGAGAGAGGTGCGGGTGGGGTGGGGGGAGGCTCGTGGTTTTGGGTAATCACACGTCGTATTGGATCTAACACGTGTTTTGGACTAAATTGTTTTACTGGATTTTATTCGCTGGATCCTTACGGACCTATTGATACCAAGCTTGTGGTGAAATACAGAGTTTGACCTGTCCAGAGCCTTCAAAGGTAAGCTAAGTAACAAAACCTCGTTTTGTGCTTTTCGTATAAAAGCCCCATGTGCTCAGGGAGTGATTGTTGTGCTGGGAAATGAATTGCATAGTCAAAAAGAGGAGACTGTAAGGTTTCATTTGATGTGTAGATTATCATGGTTCACGATCGGGAATGTGTGTTTTCATGCGAAAAGAAAAAAACAAACTGAATACCGTTGTTGTCGGCCGGGTGCGCGGCGCGCGGCGGGTGCTCACGGGAGCGCGCGCGGATACGCGAGCTCTCCGCTATGGCGCGTCCGGGTGACCCTCGAGGTTTGCCGTAGCTAAAACAGGAAGTGCATAGCCACTATCCACCTATGCGCCACGAATCCTACACACTGGACCTTTAAGGTTTTTATTTGTGTGTTTTAATTGTTTAATTGTTTAAATTGGCCAAGACATATATGTAGGTGCAGTTTCTTAAATTCGTGTTTTATGACCAGTTCTTTGACGCGAGACTTCTTGTAAAGTTTAAACTGTTTACTTTAAAAAATCATTGTCATTACAGAAATAAAAATCAAACTGAAAGTAACTTCATCTTAATAATTTCTCGTCTCGGTCTTGCCTCTGTCAAAGACTGCTGTGCTCTGACCTTCCTCGTCACCCGAACAGTTTTTTTTATATTTCAAGAGTGACATCATACATGTCTTAGTAAAATTAAGCAATATTAAATGTATGAAAATAACATTACTAAATAATCAGCAGGAAATATTTACAAATATGAAAACTAAACATTACGTAATACAACATTAAATAATATTTAGCAATTTCCCATTATGGCTCTAACAATATATCTAAATGTATTGTAACGTTCAACGTTAAATTAAGTTTATTTTTTATTTATTTATCTTACTGTGGGCGGCTGTCAAACCTTTCACACCACATATCCAATTGATTTGATATTTTATTTTATTTTATATTTTATTTTATATTTTATTACTTATCTTTCTATTTTATTTTGACTTGTACATATACACTTATTATTTTTATTTTTATAAAAATGTGTCTCATTCGACGCCGGTCTCTTGCTATCTTTTTTGCTTTCAATCTATTTTTTGTAACCTTCTGTTATATATTATATTGTGATGAGTGAGCTACTGTACCCAAATAATTTCCCTTGTGGATCAATAAAGTCAGTAAAGTCTAAGTAAAATATTTGGACCGTCCAACACCATAATTTAAAGATCCCATGACATGGTACTTCTTGATGCTTTTATATGGCTCCTTAATGGTTCCCTAATACTGTAAATGAATCCTTCTTCAAAATCAACACTCAGTGCATGAGAAACAGAGATAAGATGAGAAAGAGTCATAAATATCTCTCTCAAACTCTTTATTCTGGGCGTTGTTGCTTGAATGCAAATGAGGAGAAAAGAGCTGGCCAATAGTAGAGGGTGGGGGCGTGGCCAAACTCTCCGCTCTCGCTCTGAGCTCTCAGCTGATCCATTTCCGCGTTTTAAAAACGGAGGAGGAAAGGAGAGCCTTTTCAATGAAAAAAAAACACATTTCTACAGAAAATAAAATTAAACCACTGCTGTTCAAAGGTCCAGAGGCTCAGATAAAGGACTTCCGAGCCTAGAAACACTCGGACGTGTCTCCAGGCAAATTTTAAAAAACGCATTTCGCAGTACCTAGCGCATTCGCAGTCCAAACTCTCTGGGCATGATTTACAGAGACGCTGAGTACAGACAGACGGGGGTGGAACTGCATTTGCATTTCTTTTTTCGATCTGACGTCAATAAGTTTCCTTGTTCAAAATTGCCCGTTTGAGCTCCGATTTTTTGTAACGTAGAAAAGGATCGCAAATGCTCAATTTAGACATTTCGCAACTTTTAACCATGGGGGGGCTAAACAGGGTAGGGGAGCTCACATTAACGTTCAAAAACCTCAGAAAGTGAAAATTTCATGCCATGGGACCTTTAAAGTTAAACCAGGCTAAACCAGGTCTAAAAGAGAACACTTTCCACTGTAGCTCTAAACAAGTATTCATTCAAAGCAGGACAAAACTGGATAAATTAGGCAAACTCACATACTGAAAAGCTGTCCAAGTACCACCTAAAGGAACTCATACCACAGTTTGAGAAACATTGTCCTAGGCAGTGTCCAGCTAAAGCAAAAGAATAAACACAGAGACTTCCAGCCATTCATGCTCATTGTCATTGACTAGGGAGGATTTGCCTATTCACAAAATACTTGAATTGAGTTGTCTTTCACTGTCAGGAAAAACACAACACAATATAACGAAATGCTCGGAGGAACTACAAATTTAACATTCAAGAATTGTTGGCCAAAGCAGTTATTTATAAGCCCAATAAATCCACAATCACTCAGAAGCAGGTGCTCTCTGCTTTTCCACTGCAAAGCTACTAATATTGTGTCTAAATTTACTTCCTCAAACAATGCTAGATTCCGAGATATGACTAAGATCCATGGGTCCTGTCAGTATCAAACCTCTCCTCCTCAGTCCCCCGCAGTGTGTAATCTACCGCTTCGTACATAGCTCTATAATCTCCACTCCTTCATATGTTGCCAAATATGGATTTTGTTTCCGAGTAGCTGGAAATCAACCAGACAAATCTGAAGCATTCATGATTCACATTATGGAAATCAGAGCAGACAATCTCGTATCCACACATTAGCATATGTAAAGACTCCACTCCAAGGGGTACAAGTATTTTAACCTTATTTAACACACCAGGGATTAAATGGAATGTAATATAGCAATCTTCCTTTATTGTGATTTAACGACAGGCGAATCGGGTAAAAATTGAATATAAGATATAAGTCTCTGAATGAAATGAAAAATGCAATATGTTTGGTCCTTCAGTTCTTATTATCCATAATATAGGGTGACATATAAGGTGGGCTTTTGACATGTTTTTTCAGTATCAAGGAGGTTATATTATTCTGTGCAGTATTCCTTTACTCCATGCTCACTGGTGGTAAGATATTGTAGCCAGAGCTGCCCAGGGGTGGACTGATAAAAGAGAGGCTGCCAACCAACCATTACCGATTAAGAAGAAGTGACTTTATTGATCTCACACTGGAGAAATTCTTCTCTGCATTTTAACCCATCCTATATATATATTAGGAGCAGTGGGCGATACATTACTGCGCCCGGGGACCATCTCCATGATCTTCTTGCTTCGGTTTGGTCAGGACCTAAGCTGGAGGTCCCTATGGTGCATGTTTTGGGTTGGTGGGGGAAACCGGAGTGCCCGGAGGAAACCCACCCAGACACGGGGAGAACATGTGTGGCAAACTCCACACAGAAAGGCCCAGGCGACCCGGGGATCGAACCCAGACCATGCATGCAAACTCCACACAGAACACACACGGAAAGGCCTGGGCGACCCGGGGATGGAACCCGGAACCTTCTAGCTGTGAAGCAAGAGCGCTAACCACTCAGCTACCGTACTCGCACTATTCAAGTGTCTAAGCAGACAACAAAAGTGTGGTAATGAAACGGTCATATTTTTATACAGTGGTACCTCACCTTACGAAATTAATTCGTTCCAGAAGTGATTTCGTAACGTGAATTTTTCGTAAGTTGAGTAGCTATTTCAATGGAAAAGGCCTGATTCGTTCCAAGTTTTTTTTTTATAGTGTAACTTTTTTTTTTTATAGTGTAACACTGTGTCCTGCGTAGAGACTGTAGACCCAGGACTAAACGTGGACTATACCACTCTAGACCAAGGTCTAAACCTGGACTGGACCAAGACTAAACCTGGATAATGTGTGTGGCTGAGCGCATTATTTGAATTTTTGAGATTTTGCGTTTCGTAACTTGAATTTTCTTTCGTATCAAGAGACCAAAATTTAATGTGAAGGCGTTTCGTAACTTGAAATTTCCGTTTGTTGGGTCTTTCGTAAGGTGAGGTACCACTGTATAGCGCTTTAGCACCTTCAAGAACCACTCTCCCATTCGTATAACAGTGTACACAGGCATAGGTGAGTTGTGTCTTGGCCAGTGGAATTACATTATTAATTATCTGTGGATCTGATCGCTCTCAGTGAAGTGTATGTAGAAAGCAGCATTTGAATCGCCAACCTTCGGATCAGTGGACAAAAACTGAGCTGCTGTTTCCCTTAGTCATTCTTCCATGGATAAGCAATGGACTCCAAATTTATTTATTTATTTTAGATATTCTGTTGAGACACATCGGCTCTTTCAAGGGAGCCTTTAATTAACCACAAAGCAATATGAGGTGCTTTGTTAAAACTATAGTTGAAAAGCCTATTGTATAATTTTGGAAACTGAAAACTCCAAAAAATCCATTTTGTAATTGACCTGCCATTGAAGTACTGTATATATTGAAGGTCTAAATACTAGTGTTGCCTCACAGTACAAAAGATTCACTTAACACCCTTTGTTCTAATGTTTTAAGAGAAATTCATCCGATCCAAAAGAAAGGTCTCTTGTGCATTTCTCACAAAGCCTTTATGGAAATTCATGTTTTTGTTCCTTCCCCAAAAGTCTGAAGATGGATTTTTGACCCGGAATTTCTGTTTGTAGAATGACCATGAAGCAACTCGAGGGGGAAACATTTTAAGGTCAAACTTTTAGCATTTATAACAGTGCACTGCCAGAAAACACAGCTCTCTCAGACCTCCAAAACACTGCGTGGTCGGACACATGGACCCAGGACTCGGGGAATCAAACTCACTGTTAATTCAGCTGCTGGAAGAGTCCCATTAGGGCCAGTCTCTCTTGTTCTGTGTTTGTGGACCATTTGTACTTGCACTTTTTAAACAGGGCTCCCTATTGGGCATGACAGCAGAGAAGAAAGGAAAACAAAAAATGGTATTTGATCCAAAATGTGCTTTATTTGCCACTCTCATGCTGAAAAGTGAGGTTTCCTGCTAACTTGTCAAAATTAGCCACAGCTAAATGAATACATGACAGCAGTAACCCAGCAGTAACTCGATATGTTTACTTAACTACAGCGCATGACAAAAATAATAATAATGGTGTTACACTTTTATATAGTACATGTTGAAGTAAGGGCAAAACCTTGGGTAAAATGCCAAAAACACTTACACATACATAGAGAGTTTTTGGAAAAAGTTACACTGACCTTAATAAATGTATTATTGTTATTGACCTTTATAGATGGGTTTTTTTTTTTTTGGCTTTCGGTGGGGCATTTAAAAAAGAAAATCTAATCTGAAAATATTTGAATGTAGAAAATTGAGCCCAAATTATGTTTTGTTTTGTTTTTTTTTCCTCCACTCACTAGGCAGGACCTCCATTTATTCAACAAGGGCAACCACTTGAGTGAAGTTTTGGGTTTATTTATTTTTCTTTGACCGTTTTAGAGATTAAAGGCCATCACTGAACATTTGGATCTTTTTATTTGGCTGTTTATTTTCAGGTTATATTTAAAAATGCTTTTTTTTTTGTCTATTTGATGCCTGTCAATTATCTTTTGTTGCCACTTTTAGACACAGCACTTTATGCAGGCTTAGAAGTGACACATAGTCTACTTGTAATCTTTCTTTTTTCATAATTTATTACTTTTACTTACAGCCTTTAAAGGAAAAGTAACGTTTTTTTTTAACAATCTGAGCCTTCTTTTGGCAATAAAACAAGTAGTTTTACTCAACCATAGCAGTTTGGTGTCAATTGGAGCAGTATCGCAGAACTTATGTTGAGCCGTTCTGTTCTACTAATGATCCCGTATCCGTTAGCGTGAGTGCTCGGGGCACTGATTTGCAGTGTCCAAATAACACAAACTTTAGCACTTTTCAAATCACAGAAGATCGCTGTGTCAGCGTAGACTTTTAGTGGATTCCAAAACAGCCTGAAACCCGATATCGCAACAGAAAAGTAAAGTTCAGAGCGGTGTTAGCTTCTTTCGGACTAGCGGTGTTTACAAAACAGCTGAGTTCACGCATGCACTGTCCTCTCTGATGACGTCATCAAATGAAACTATAGTATAGCTGGATATCGGGTTTCAGGCCGTTTTGGAATCTACTAAAAGTCTACGCTGACACAGCGATCTTCTGTGATTTGGAAAGTGCTAAAGTTTGTGTTATTTGGACACCGCAAAGTAATGCCCCGAGCATATGATACGAGCACTCATGTTAACGGATACGGGATCATTAGTAGAACAGAACGGCTCCAACATAACTTCTGCGATACCACTCCAATTGACACCAAACTGCTATGGGTGAGTAAAACTACTTGTTTTATTGCCGAAAGAAGGCTCAGATTGTAAAGAAAAAACCTTAATTTTCCTTTAAGTCTTTTTGTCAGTTGATTTCAGTGTACATTGCCATGACCTCATTGTTATGCCCATAACATATTTAGTCTGGCTCATAAACCAAAGTCTAAATGCATTATAAATTTATAAAAATACATGTTTCTTTCTGTGTCCAATTCTTGTGCCGTGTGGTTGACCTAGCCATTTGCTTTGTTATTGAAAGCCATAAATATAATGTTGACAAGTGGTTAGCCAGTCTATGACGTATATTAGCATACTCTTTAAGTCGATTTAAGCATACTTCTTTGAATTCAATAAAGCCTCTCTATGACATACAGGCTTTAGCATAGTTTACTGTTATCTGATTAAAGACTTTCCCTTGAATAAAAGTAAAAAATCCACCAGCACATCACTCCTTATTGACTCTGACCATGCAGAAGCAAAGAAAATACAAACCATGCTTTGCTTAAACATTTAATGAATACATCTCCTCTGCACTTAGGGCCTTGGAAACGGATATCATAACCAATAAAAACAACAGGACTTTTTTTTCCTTCTCCTTTCTTGCTTTGAATGCAAAACCTCTCTGCATCCTGCCACATATTTCTCATTTGCGTCAGTATGCATGGTCCCATTACATTTTAACATAAGTTTCATATGAACTAGGCAAGGCTGTTCTCCATCCCCCTCCTTTTCACATCCCATAGACATCCGCTCTGTCTTAAATGAGCTCGAAGACAAAAAGAGCAGTTGCGGTATGCAATTTTTTCCCTCTTTTCTCATTATGTTACGCGGAAACGGAAAACAAAAGAGAACATATGTAATTACAGACTGACGACAGTGTAAACAGAAGAACAGGATGGAGCAACGCTTTGGGCGCATGGGGCTAATTGTGGCTTCTCCTCCTCCTCTTCTACTTCTTCTTCTTCTTCTTCTTCTTCTTCTTCTTCTTCTTCTTCTTCTTCTTCTTCTTCTTCTTCTTCTTCTTCTTCTTCTTCTTCTTCTCCTTCTCCTTCAGTGAGTTGACTTTTGTTGGATACAGTTCATAGTCCAAACACTTGAACAGGCCTTCGAAAGTGCAGGCCAGATGGACTTTGTCAGGACTAAATCGCTTTCACTTTCTCTGTCTGCAAGTCTTGGATGAACTGAGGTGAAGAAAGGACATTTTAGAGACTTTTCAATGTGGGTTAGAGAACAAAATAAGGACAAGGTTAAAGGTGCATGGTGCAACTTTTCTGGTCAGTCACCTGCTTGTTTCTATGGATATGCCATTGCTTTGCCTGGAATGTTCCACAGTATGACATTAAACAGCTCCGCCTTACATTTACAGTGGTACCTCACCTTACGAAATTAATTCGTTCCAGAAGTGGTTTCGTAACGTGAATTTTTTGTAAGTTGAGTAGCTATTTCAATGGAAAAGGCCTGATTCATTCCAAGGTTTTTTTTTTATAGTGTAACTTTTTTTTTTATAGTGTAACATTTGTGTTCTGCGTCCTGATTGGCTAAGAGACTGTAGACCCAGGACTAAACATGGAATAAACCAGGTCTAGACCAGAACTAAACCAGTTCTAGACCAGGTCTAAACCAGGTCTAAACCTGGACTGGACCTGGACTAAACCAGGATTATCCCGGGACATGGCAGTGCCGTTGGAGGAGCGCGTTGCTCGTGTCTCCGCGCTCCTTGCGCGTTCCGCGCTAGAGCTAAGAGGCCAAGAAAGACACTCTTTCAGCGGGAATAAGAGCGGGGCGGGGCGGGCTCTGGTTCTATGTGACTTCCAGAGCCGGGGGGCTGACACTGTGAGCTAACAGGCCGAGAAAGGTGCTCTATCGGTGGGCAAGACCGCGGGGTCTCGCTCGGGGCGGGCTCTGCTTCTATGTGATTTCCAGGTCTAGACCAGAACTAAACCAGGTCTAGACCAGGTCTAAACCAGGACTGGACCAGGTCCAGACCCGGACCAAACCGGAACCAGACCAGGATTAAATCACCCCGTGGTCGCCCGCGCGGGCTCGGCCCTGAGGGGGAGGCACAGCCCGGGCAATCCTGTGTCTCCGCTCCCCTCCCGCATTCGGCGTTATATTGAGCCGTGTCCCCTCCACGCTTCACTATCAACACATTCCATTGAAAATCTATGAAAGTTCGAGTGTTCAAACGAGAGAGAAATGCGAGAAAAGCCCAACTCCAGTCTGAGAAAAGCGTAGAATGTGTGTGGTGAGGCATTTACAGCCCTAAAACATGTAGAATAATTGCAAAATACAAAGTTGTCCTACCTCGTGGACCTCTCCCACCCCGGGCCACCTCTGAGATTTTTGAGATTTCGCGTTTCATATCTAGAGACCAAAATTTTACGTGAAGGCGTTTCGTAACTTGGATTTTTCGTTTGTAGAGTCTTTCGTAAGGTGAGGTACCACTGTATATTCAATTGTAGGTGGTTTTATAGCTCAAAAATACTTAGTAAAACAGACATTCTGACAGCGGGGTCACCTCTCCACAGATCTGACCTGTAACTTGGTCTGGTTTAATTTCAGTGAAGATAGAAAGGTTTAATGCCATACTGTGAAACAATGCAGACAAAGAACTAACATCTCCATGGAAAAACGGACGGACCATCCAGCAGAAAAGTTACACAATGCACCTTTAGGTCAGGGAAGGTTTATCTTACATATTGAGATCTATAATTACATGAAGGTCACAGATAATCTTTGTTTTGGTCCCATGAATAGGCAAAAGAGCAGGATTGCTAAATAAAAGAATCACGGCACACTTTTCAGGTACATTTACTCTGAAGAAAATAACTACAACTTTCTAAATAATTAAACAGGGCATGAATA
The DNA here is from genome assembly GCA_036785185.1 of Paratrypauchen microcephalus. Taxonomy (NCBI): domain Eukaryota; kingdom Metazoa; phylum Chordata; class Actinopteri; order Gobiiformes; family Gobiidae; genus Paratrypauchen; species Paratrypauchen microcephalus. Next base: position 1,219,850 of record JAVJIX010000062.1, on the reverse strand, counting down.
TTTAACCTTTCTGTACTAAAGTAAAGTTTTCTCTAATTAATGCCACTATTTTTCAGTTTTGTTTTGCATGCTGGTTCTAAATCCAGTTGGACTACTACTTTACATTACCCTTATAATATATTTAAAAGTGCACTGTGTAACATGTATAGTGGAGGATCTGCCATCTGCTTGTCTCCATGAAGATCTGCACCTAAAATGTTCCATTTAATTTATGCATCTCCACGGAGACAAGCAATTGACAAAACCAGAGAAAGTTGCAGGTCAGATCTGTGGTAAGGTGACAGTAAAAATTATGTTTCTCCATGTATTTTTGAGCAGTAACTGAATTAATGCAAGACAGATAAGCGTAATGTCATACTATGGAATGTTCCAGGCAAAACAAAATCATCTCCATGGAGACAACCAGGTGGCAGACCCTCTACTAGAGAAGTTACAGACCTCTACTAGAGAAGTTACACAGCTTTATGTACTTTTTGTATTGTATCTTAACTGTTGAATTCATATACTAGACAATCCCTAAGTGTTGACCTCCCTCTCCATAATTCATTGAATGATAACTAAACTGACAGCTTCCACATACATAAAACATTATATTTATCTAAGTGGCCTATTTTACTGCCTGCTGCTTTCCTAACAAGGTAAACAACGATTGCATTTTACCACTTATACTTTAAATGGTCAATGTGGTTTTATACAGTCCAGTTCATTTACATTCAAACAAGATGAGCTACAGCATATTGGTAAACCTTTTAATGTGTTTGAATTACACACTGCATTTATTTACCTGTGGTGTATTCTCTTCTAAGGGTACCATACCAAGTAATTACAAGAAGAGTGCAATGTAATAAGATAGAAGATGTTAAAGGTCTTATAACACAAAATTGACTCCTGCTCTTAGCCATGTTAGAATGTTTTTACCTCATCAAAAATATGCCTGGAGTTGGGTTTTGTTTCATTGTCACATGCTTGAGCAATCCTGTATTATTAGTGTGTCTGCAACTCTAAACCTCAAAATGCTCTCTTCCACCGTGTGATGTCATGAAGTGGTAGTTTTCAAGTTAATAGCTACCTGATAACTTTTTTTTTTCAGTAGAGATTGGCAGTTGCAGAGCTGAAATGATCCAAATGATTCTAGTGAATACAGTGGAGCACTTCCTGTATTACCATATGACATCACAAAGTGGAACAAAATGTTTTCTATTTGAGAGAAGCACTCAGCCTAAATATGCAGGATTTGTTTGCTAAACATGTGTGAAAGAAACAACACACAACACAACAATATTACGTTACAACATAGATCAGAAATATTGCAATATGGGCCCATTTTCTTCATTTTCTTCATTCTTCATGTTTTTTTTGGTTTTTATCATAGTTTGTACTATGATCCCCAATGGCTGGATGGAATATTAGATAATAATTAGAACTACCACACATAGATTTTTCATATGTGGGTCAGATTTATGTTTACATTCACATTTTTTTGGTCCTGGTTTGGTCCTTGTTTAGTTGTGATGTAGGCCAGGTTCGTTCCTGGTCTAGCCCTCATTATGTCCTGGTTTATTTCTCGATTGGTTCAAATTCTGTGACTCTAATACAAACAGTTCAGCCGTCCTTGGTTTGTGAACAGCAAAGTCTTGCTTTTACCCCCAATAACCTTGTCCAAGGGTAAAAGCACAGTTACAATGATGATGTCCCAGAACTAAGTCTAATTCCATCTGGCCACTGCTCAACATACTGTAAGTATACCTTATACCATCTGTTATTTTCACCCGATCTGCCCTGGTTTGAAACAATGTACATAAATCCTATTGTTTAGTACCTCTGACAGGACAACATAACCATATTTTGTAGCATTGCAAATGGTCTACAGGGCCATACGGACTTCAAATTATTTAAACTGGTAAACTTGATAATGGCCTACTCAAAATGAATTATGCATTAGCTATTATATTTGTAATGTAGTAAAGTTTGACAGGGAGAGAGAGCAACAAATGTGTTGTTGGAATCTGTTGTGTGAAAGAGAAAACTTGGAAGGTTTTAATTAAAAGTTCCATATTACACTATTTTCTGGTCTATGTTATAATGTTGTTTCCTCATCACAAGCAGACCTGACTGTTGCTATGGCACTCGGAAACCCATGAATACTTTTTTATTTTTAATTTACACTTTAGGCTTAGGCCCAGTCACTCCTTGTATGTCCCCGTGCGAAAGTAAAAATGCAGAACTAAACAGCCTCCCTAATAACTATATGTTTTAATTTATGGCTGCAGACAGTGTTGACAGGCATCCTTATCGTGACCCCATTTGTTTCTTTTCAAAACACAACTGTAAAACCTGGTGCGTGTTTTTGGGTACAAGTGTCAGAGATAAATCTGGGTATAGGCCATGGGAAAAATAACACTGATAGCACTGATTTACAACCAACAGTTTGGGACTATTAAAAATCTGTAAGAAATACGGTGATAAAGGTCTACATATACTTTTGAGTTTTAGGGAGTAAGTTTATAATAACTGAGGTTAGCAGAGGGCAGCAATAGTTTTGTGTCATACATAATTCATCATTTAGTCATATGTTAAAGGGCCCATATTTTCTGATCTTTGTCATAATGTTGTTTCTTCATCACAAACATACTTGTTTTGTTTCATTCACAAACGTGTAACACAAAAACCCTACATACAGTATTTAAGATGAGTTCTTCTCTCAACAGAAAACACTGTGTTCCACCTTGTGATGTCATGTGGTAATAAACAAAGAGCTCCACTGTGTTTTTAACCTGCATACACCTTAACTAGAATCATTTGGGTGATTTCAGCTCTGCTTGACTATTTCTGTTGAACTAAAGGTAAAAGGCAGCTGTTAACTTGAAAATGATCACTACATCACACTACATAATAATAAAGAGTTACTCAGACATGTGTAAATGAATCAAAATACAACTCCTATAATTTTTTTGATGAGATAACAACATTCTAACATGGCTAAACACTCACAAAAGTCAATTTTGAACAATATAACGTAAGGCCATTAAAGCCCCAGTGTGTAGGATTCGTGGCGCATAGGTGGATGGTGCTATTGCACTTTCTGTTTTAGCTACGGCAAACCTCGTCCCGGTTATTTTTTTTCTTTTCTTTTCTCATGAAAACACACATTCCCGATCATGTACCATGACACTCTACACATCAAATGAAACCTTACAGTCTCCTCTTTTTGACTATGCAATTCATTTCCCTGCACAACAATCACTCCCCGAGCACATGGGGCTTTTATACGGAAAAGCACAAAACGAGGCACAAAACTCACCATAAACTTGCTCTCAATTTGTCCGTAAGGATTCAGCGAATAAAATCCAGTAAAACAATTTAGTCCAAAACACGTGTTAGATCCATTACGACGTCTGATCCGGCAGCATGCTTGTGTTGTTTACCCAAAACCACGAGCCTTGCCGAAGGCGAAGGCGGAGCCCAAATGTCCTTCTGCGGCTCTCGTATTCAAAATGGCTGCCTCTGCATGGGGAAGATCCCCCTTTTATGTCATAGTCATAGTCATAGATGCTTTATTGTCAAAAACAATCATATGTACATGTACATAGAATGAATTCGAAATTTAGTTTCCCCACTAACCAGGCAGGACAGTATAGAGTGACTATATCTTTACCTGGCCAGCCAAATGATATCTCTCTGTATTTCCTATACACCGCGATACCATTTGGACACTCTCCATCCACTCTCGCTCCTCCGGTTCCAAACCGACTCCGCGATTCTGATTCGTTCAAAGATGGTGACGTCAGTGCACCCGCCTTTGCCCGCAAAGTCACTCTTAGGCAGCGGAAGTTCCGCCTCAGTTTTGAATCAAGATGGCGCAATCTCTGATTGGTTCACTTAGCTGTCTGTCTACGCGCAACCGCAGCGCATTCTGTGGGTCAAACGTTACCAGACTCACTCGCTGGTACAGCGATGAGTCATGGATTCTTCCAGGCAAACTATATCTAAGTCCAAAAGAATACTTTGATTTCATGATGGAAGTGAAAAGGCTTGGAAAACAATGTATTTTTGAATGGGTATCTTCAATTTCAGTAGATGCGTGATGCGTCAATTTCAGTAATTAACGGGTAAAAATCTTACACACTGTCCCTTTAAGGTAGTGAGGATTCAGAGTCCTTTTAGGTTTAAACCAACTGGATTTCAGCATAGAAACTGGCAACCCATATGAGGGATTCATGTGAGGTTCATTCTAATTTCTGACTGGATAATCATCTTGAGAACCTAAACATCAAATTATAACATAAATAAATGGGACATCATGTTCAGTGCTTTTGTAGATCAGCCTTAGATTTGTTATCAGAAAAGCTTGTTTTGAACTTGGTTACCTTGAGTCTAGGACGCAGATAGGTCATGTTTATGAAATTTAAAATCTAAGTCTCAGATACAGTTTCTTTAAAATATGGGCATAATAAAATAATCAATGATACGCTGTCTTACCGCAGAACCTAAAACCCACTGCTGTTGAATACTTAAACACTAAAGATCTACACACATAATCAGCTCTCTGGTTCACTTTTATCTTATAACAAGAGAAATTTACATTTTTTTTTTTACAAATAAGCCTGAACTCAGAGTCAGAATATACATATTAACAATTGCCCTGCGATGGAAGATATAAGCACACACTGCACTATAAAGGATGGAGGGGAAGTTCGGCATGAGGCCAGTAAACAAAGTTATAAATAAACTGTGATTTTTGCACTTACATCCTGAGCACTTTGTTGTCACTTAGTTTCTGAAGAGCATTTTGTTTGCCTCGAGCTAATCCTCTACAAATAAAAAGGCCACTTGTAAATGCTCGGCTTATG